>CAXKVX010002110.1:0-24500 GCA_964058865.1 Eleocharis quinqueflora | reverse complement strand
TTTGGATTGGCCATTTGCACTCCGAAATTAGAGATATGTTGTCGCAAGCACGGAAAATCTTGTACTTGTGCAAGTACCGTAGTCTCACTGTTCCAACAAAACACTTCATTGATTGAAAAAATTTACCAGCACAAATTGGAAGTTGTGGGGTGATCTTTAAACTTACTTCATTATTTGGTTCTTGGGTAGGGTTTGTAATCAATCATAGTTTTTAAAAACCTAATTCTTAGGTGTCTCATCTAATAAAACAGAAGAGTTACAAATTTCTAAAATAATACATAAGAATACAGCAAATAAAGCCATTGCAACTCCCATAAGTGTACTACCCCAGCCGGGAGCTATTTTACCATATTTTGAATTCAATGATTTCAATAAATTCCCTACAGGAGTTCGTTTTGGTCCAGATCTAGAACTATCTTTCAAGTTTTTGTAGCCATAAATTCTATTTGATTAAATAAAAATTGGTTAAGATCTGTTGACTTTGTATACTAACAAACAAGTCCCGAATTATATATCTAAAGCCAATTAAGAAATATTACTACGCTTACTTATGATGATACTTTAGGATTCCTGAAACAGAAAGAGGCTTTCCAACATCTCTACTCCGCTTCCCTCTACCACCCCAAAACTGCTTCTGGTGCTGGTGCTGGTTCTGATTCTCATCCCCAACTTCCAAATCATCTGATATAGCCACACTTGAGTCCACACTCACAGAATTCTGTCCATTAGCACGGAAGGGAATTGTAGAATTGTTACTGATTCGCCTCTCCAAACCCGAGCTCCTTTTGTAGTATCTTATGAGATAGAACACACCAATGGATATAGAAATCCCAACTACAACCCCTGCAGTTACGCCAATAACTATTGTAACAACTCGGCTTGGCATTCTTAGATTGCTTTCCTTAATTTTTTTTCAGAGGACGTATCATGTTCTGCGAAGGTAAAACATTCATGATTGTTAGAATTTTGAGAACCTCAGTGGACTTTTTCTCATTCAGAAACATATTACCAGAAAGGGAAGCTTTTTATCTTTTCCAAATTAAGAGAAGATAAGCATTTACATTTTTTCCCTTCTAATTTGCTGGATGGTTGTAAGAAATTGAACCCAAAAAAGTAACTTCCCCAGGTTTCCGTTAAACTAAGCAAATTCTAACTAAACCCAAGAAGGTTTTTTTACCCAAAAACCCCAAGAGTCGTAAAAAGGAATGGACAGAATTCAACAAATCCAGATACCAGACAAGTGAAGAAACAATAATTCTCAAATAGAAGCCCTACAACATAAAAGACTCATCTTTAGGGAGAACAAACATACCTGAACTCAGAAATCTAGAGAATTTGACCCTGTCATTCTCCTCAAGCTCATAATTTTCTCAGATAGAGGTAAGCTCCAATTTTTGGATTGAATTCGTCATTCCTCCTTGTAAAGTACGCAGCGAAGACTTGGCTGATGGAGACGGAAAGAGAGAGAGAGAGAGCGCTTGGTGACTGACTTGGTCACAGGGTTCGAACTTTCAAAGAGGTTGTAATTGTGTTTTGTTTATTGGGTTTCAACTTTAATCCTTGAAATAAACTAATTAAGCTTTTCTTGCGGCGAATCGCAATTCCAGCAGCAGTTGCGCGTAGAGTCGGATGCTTTATGGCGGCTTTGTGCTTTAGTTGGATCGACTATCCATGGAAATAATTTAAATTTTATTCATTCACAGAGTATTAAACTATTAATGGAGTTGTTTAAGACTTTAACTTTTTTCGTTTTGCTAATTAGGACTTAGGAGTAGTTATTGCTACTCGTCTAGAGTAAATGCTCTATTGTGTCTACTAGTAACTGTACATGTGCCAAGCAACGGGAGACATTATGAATGAAAAAAAATCATTTAAATTCTGTGTTGATCAAATACTATTTTTTGTGTGTATCACATTTTTATAAATTATTTGACACATATTCAAAATTATGTGTTTTTGTCAATTAGTTGTATTAGAAATAAATGTTTGGAGAAGTGCTTTTATAATTTTTCGCACGTATTTATCTTTCAACTACATAACAATATAACATATACATGCACTGCACAACAATTTCATTTGGACGATGATTCTCTAAATATCACCGATGTATTGTCAACATAAATATAAGAAAGAAATTGATCCAGACAACTTACGAAATAACACACAAGTAAAACCCAAAAACTAAAGAGAAAGAAATATCACGTGAGCTTATTTATTTAGTCTGCTTCAAAGATACTAACATAAAAAAACTAAAGAGAAAGAAATTATCACATGTCCATATATTAGTTGTATTATCATATTATGCCTCTCAGACTAATAAGTCATATAGTGTATATTATCTTTCTTTTTTTGCACAAGACTGGAGTAAGAGATCGCATGTAGATTTGGAAAAAAATTATAAATAGTTTACTTTTTTTTAGGAACAAGATATCTATCATGCATCCAAACACTGACAATAAAATTATTTATTCTCTAATAAATTATACAAAAAAATATGTCCCACTAAAACTCACTCATTTAGTTAGCTAGAAAATTAAAAGAATATCAATTTGTTTATTGGTATGTAGTAACTTGTGGAGAGCAATAAATTCTATTGATTCCATGAACCACTTGTTCTTTTTTTAAAGCACTTGCTAATTTCAAGACAATTATTTTTTTCTAAATTTGAAATGAATGATAGTTTATAAAATGGGATGCGCTATTTTGAGAGCACAATTTACAATATTGAGCGCTTAGAGAATTTTTTTTTAATTTATGCTGATTTTGCCCCTTATAAAGACTCTTAGAATACATGTTAAGTTCTCTGAGTAATTAATGATACTTGGATGCATCAAATTTAGAGAATGTATATCATTAATCTAGAATGTATATCAGTGTCGGTAGCAGCACATCTACAAGATCAAAACTTGGAATTAATTAATCATTAATCTAGAATGTATATCAGTGAAAATAAAATAAATCATATCTAGACAAAAAAGATCATTTCCGTCAAAATATGAAAGCATTATCATGCTACAGAGAGCATTTCATTATGAACTCAAAATAACTTAGGAACAAAATGTAATTTGAATGTAAAAAATTATTTAATAAAAAGTCCAGGAGATGAGCATACTTTGTTTCGCCCCTGTAATGTGTCTGAAATAAAGGTTACTTTATCATATGGTAGAATAGAAAAAAATACAACATTAGTTTAATAATGCCTTCCTTGTAACACTATTTTGAGTTGATAAATCAACATGATTCTGCAGACTAAAGACACCATATATCAAAGAAAAAAGATGAGGTAACAAATTGGAAAATTATAAGACAGCATGTGTGCTTGAAATACCATTGGTACCTTGAACAACATACCTCACTTTTTACGTATATAATGATCTCTCAAAATTTCATTTATATGACTTCCATGTCGTGTACTTGTGCATCATGTTGCATCTCCTGGAGAAAGTAGTAATATGAAATTAGAAGAATCAAGGATTAGAAAAAAAGGATATTATGAATAAAATGATTGTATAACAAATGGTAAATAGTACAACTCACTCAAACTGCTTTAAATCATCTAATACATAACTACATCATAAGAATTTTTTGTATGCATCAAACAAAGGTGCAAAAATATTACCAGTAAAGCCATGAGCTGATCACCATCTGATACAGTCATTAAATAAGTGTAAAAATGCGGTACATGTGGCTTTAAACTTGCACCAATTTCTTTGGAGTTCTGCAGGCTGGCTTCAAGGTCCTTCTCGTGCTTCTGCTCCTGGTACACATTTGCTTCAGAAATTGCTGCAAAACATGTCTGGAAAAGAAAGACATTTATTTTAAAGGAATAGAATGTTGAGAATCTTTTACGAAAATTAGTTACAAAAAAATGACATTGTCTTAAACGACACATTTAGTACCATATATGACCCAATCAAATATTACGATCAGGAGAAAAATAGAAATACAAAAATGGCCAGAAAAAGTTACCAAAATTGCTAGAAATATAAAACTGGCCAGAATTTTTTCCAAAATTTCATTCTTAAAAAACAGATCTTATAGAATCTTACCTGGTTCGAGCCAGAGTTTATCCGTGTCATGCCACTCAGTTACTATATTCCTGGTTCCGAATACTTTGTTGGTTGGGTTGGTAACAGCCTGACGCTTTCTGTCAATATGGAACTATTTGGAATAAAATCATTGAAATACCAAAAAGAAAAGAAAAAAATAAAAAGTTGATCAATTGTAACAAATCATACTAAATAATATGCCAATATCACGAGGAGCATATTATAATACAAATTTACCGATTAAAATGGTGTACTGGGTCTGATGATCCATCACTTCTTGTGCAAGTGCCTCAAGATTCGCAGAAGAACCAAAAGCGGGAGACTGATGTGTGCTGAGAATTCAATACAAACTTTATTTAAGAACATTCAGGAAGGAACCCAAATGCAATTAAACTATATCCAAAATATATCTTTTCGGATTTATATTTCCAAATGTAGTTAAGCGAGTATTAATGTCAACCATTATAGAGTAAAAATAGATGATTGATAATCGAGTTTTAGTAGTTATGGTTGATCTATTATGGTCAACCATGCAATAGGGTTTTAATTATGTCAAAGCAACAAATTAAAGAGAATACTGACCTCCGGTTTTAGTAATTGTATGTAGACAACTTCTGTTAGCAGAAATATAATTTCCCAAAAAAAACTATAGGCGTTAGACCAGTCCATTTAATTCAGCTCAAAATTTGGTAGGGATTTGACAAAATCCAGATGGGTCCGACTCGATCAGGGAAATCCGAGGTTGCGACCCTACCCGGCTCGACCCGAGGGCAGACCCGTGCGGATTCACCCAAAAAAAACTGGGAGCCAAAAACGAGTAGCGGTCAACCTTGTTGGAAAAAACTCGTGTTAAACCCGACTCGAGAAAGACCTGTCCCGACCCATCTAACACGTCATTAACCCGCCATTAACCCGTGTAAGATCCATGCAAACCCGTCCAAACTCATTCAAACCTGCCCAAACCCGCACAGACTCATGCAAACCCCAACCGGTGCAAAACCCGTGCAAACATGTCCAACCGGTGCAAACCCGTGCAAAACCAAGAATAAACTAGCCAATCCAAACCGGACTTAACCCGTCCAAGACTGAACCCGTCTCGACTTGGCTCAAACTCACCGGCTTTCTAACCCATGGGTCTTAGATGGGTTGTGGTTAAAAAAATTTGACCCGTCAAAACTCGACTTAACAAACCCGTCGACCCATCAAACTCGTTGACCCGGGCAAGTTTGACCCAACCCGGTCCATTTTCAAATGCCTAAAATTCGGCCCTTTATAAAAACATTTCCGCTTATTGACAGTGGCAGAGCCACATGCAATCGAGGGTCAGCTGCAAATCCCTCAAATTGTTTTTTTAAAAAATGATCGTGTGTGTGAATTTTTTTTCAAGAATTACAATGTATTTGAACTTATTTTAGTATATACATCATTTGAAAGCCGAAAGAAAATCGTAAATCTTTAACCTTCTAACTAAATTATTAAATCCGCTCAACCTATTAGTACTAGTTAGATCTTCATTTTCATCGAACAGGATATATCAGTGGAACCTCCTTGACACTGTTTCGTTTGCTGAAAGGACATCTCAATGGAGGCGTGTAGATTTTTGTTTGTCATGCCTTTAAATGGTAAGTGGGACCATGTTTGACTTTGGTCAACGATATTGCCTTGCTGTGGCTTGTTGCTTCACGGTCCATAAAATAATTGTACCTATACTATAATAATAATAATAATAATAATAATAATAATAATAATAATGATGATGATGATGTAATAAATATAGAATTGGATAATCGGTACCAAATAATGTATTTGAAAGTGTATACAGAATTACTAATTTAAAAAATTATATGAGGAAAGAAGGAAGAAATAAAAATCGGAAAAAGGACATTAAATTACAAAAAGATTATGTCACAAAAATGTATGTGGTAACATGAAAGCTATTTCAGAGAACAGAAACTTGTTTTAAATAGTAATATTAATATTTAAAATTAAATATATAAGAAAGTTTCAGATGAAATTTCTCATTTCGCAGATGGCACATGCATGTCTAAAGATGAAATTTCATTTTGACGTTTTAAAATAAATAAATTCTATACATGCAGGTGGGACCTGCGAGCCTACAATGCATTAAATTTTTACCAACTTCGACATTAAATGCACCAATAATTGAGTCTTTTTAGGCACGCAGACATAATTTGAGGTCCAAGAGGTTATACATGCAGGTGAGACATGCGAGCCTAGAGAATTCATTTTTTATATCAGCTCCTGTTCATTTCTCTATCTTTCTTATTCTTCATCTTTGTCATTCCTCATCTCTGCCGCTCATTTTTATATTAGCTGCAACATTTATTTTGTACAAATTTTCCTCTTTTCTTATTCTTCATCTTTGTTGTTCTGGCAACGTTTTTTCTGAGCAAAATTTGTAGATCGGTTGCAATCTAAGGTATGTATTATTCGAATAATTATATGCAAATTTAAATAGTATTTTTTTAGATATTTTATTTATTTGTAGATAATGACGACATTTGGAATTGTTGATTTTATGGAGACGAAGCAATATACTCTACACAAATTGATACAAATTAGATGTTATTCGCGATGTTCACATGTGAAGGTAACGAATGTACTATTTTTGAAGACCTTAAATGTGCAATCTTTCAGTGTCTAGGATACGAAGAATCTCAATACTCAATTGACATCCAGTGTCGGGTGAAAATCGGACACATGGGTTATTTTTATTTTTATTTGATAAGCGTCTACGACGAAAGTTCTTGAAAAGTAGCATGCGAAATGTGTGTATACCTAAAATGGAGCTTGTTCAACTGTTTGTAAAAATAATTCTGATTTAGAACAATCACATTTTAATGAGTAGCCAACCTGGTAGTAGTACAAAGTAGCTACTTTATCTATTATATAACTACAAATTAAAAACAAAAAATACATTCAAGAAAAAGTGGGGACCAGATTTGGATGGAGACAAGAGATTGAGGCTAGGATCGGACCTTACGAGGCGTGTTGTCTACTGGTTCCGAGCGAGAGCGAGTTCTTCTTTTTTCTACTGTCAGCGAAGATGATTTTTTTCATGTCGGATAAGGAAGAAGAGACGAGAGAGTTCGAGAAGAAAGAGAGATGGAGAGAGAAAGAGACAACACGGAGGTGAATTTGAAAAATATGTTCATACACACAACCTCATCAGCGTGTATAAAAAATTCTTTTTAAAAAAATGCCAGAAAGATAATCTTTGACTGTGTATTTATTACGTGGGATTCTAGGCTCGTATGTCTTACCTGCGTGTATAAGCTCTACACATGCATCTCCATCTGCGTGTATAAAATTTAATTCTTTTTTCTAGTGACGGGATGAAATTTCACCTTTAGACATGCATGTGTCATCTGCGAGAGGAATACTTTTAAAATTTTATCTGAAATTTTCTTACGTATTTAATTTTATATATTAATATTATTATTTAAAAAATCGGCTCGGAGAATCTACGACAAATAAATACTTCAAAAAATAATTCGATATTTTGGTTAGATACAAAATTCGTGATTTAGATATAACACGGCTATAATTTAGAAACAAATTATATAATACAGATGAGTATCAAAGTATTAAAATATTTAGCAAAAGCTAATCTAAACAAGAAAATATATTTTATTCGGAAGTAAAACGTGATTCTTATTCATTAATAAAATGTGATTTATATAATACAAGTCAATTTCTCTCTACAGGTAAGTCTAACATTCAGGTGATTCAGGTGATCCTTCAATAAAAATAAAGAAAATGTTCCGTAGATATCAATATATATATATATATATATATATATATATATATATATATATCAATATTATATACATTTAGTTTAGTTATTAAGCACATTATTTGAGTAGTTATGAATGTTATTATTTTATGTTATTTTTTATTGAAAAAAACTATTATACATGTTAACAAAATAATATACATAATAACTCAAATAATATGCATAACTATTTCAGTACAGAAAATAACATACATAATAACTCAAATAATATAAATAATAACTCAACTAAATGTGCATAATAATATCGATATCGATAGTCGGTATCAATATTAATATCTAAGTATCAACTCCCTAAAAATAAATACATAAACATTCAGGTGAGTCATATTTTTCTCTAGCAACAAAATTTCATGAACGGTGCACTAAGTTAATAGACGACTGAATGCATGCACTACAATGTCTTAATTATAAGGTGATAAATTAATAAATAAATAATTAAAAAACATTTTGATAAAGATGTGTTCAAAGTCTCCTAATTTCAAAAATTCACAAAAATATTTAATAAATTTCGAACATGCGACCTCCGCACTGAAAAATCATTGTAGTACTTAGATACTAATAGATCAATTAACATAGCATGTAAGTAAGAAAATTAAATTATTTGAGCAATTCAATCGGAATTAAAGTTTTTTCGACAACAATTTTTGAAAAGAACCTGCTATATAGATTGATTTGAATGATAAATTAAACTTAAAGCAGGGAATTTATTTTGATTATCGACTTTATAATTATCAATTATCTGATCCAAAACTCATCAAGCAATTATTTGTATGTTGTCAAGTTATTATTCACAACATTAGAAATAATTAGATGTATATGAAACACTCTTTTCTATTATATTTTTATTCAAAACTATTAGCCATAATATTTGTGTCATCAAGCCATTATTTACATAGAAAAAAAAAGTAACAAATTATTTGTCATAATTTAACCCTTTTGTTTCATACAAATGCGACAAGTCATAAATGAAATATAAATGCACAATTAGGCGAAATTAAACAAACAATAACTAACATCAAATAAGAGATTTATTGCATATGACAAACTAGGAGCTTGATGGATTCCATGTCAAGATAAACAATCAAATATGAATCATCTAGAAAGACTAAGAAATTATATAAATTTCAAGGAATTATTGTATATATATATATATATATATATATATATATATATGAATTATTATGTAGATACAAGTGATTATCACGTATATATGAATGAATTATTATATGAGCATGGCTAAAATAATATGCATAGTACACCCCATTTTGTACTATGCATATAGATATAAGTTATTAAATTGAGATTTAAGTTGCTAAATAAATTCTTCATATGAAAATATTGTAGGAAATCAAATTTCATGATTTTTAGAGCTTTCTAGCTATTTTTTAAATATTTTTTAAAAACAGTCCAGATTTAATACTACAAAAGTTACATTTCTGGGATGTTTTTAAAAAATATTTAATAAATAGCAAGAAAACTCTAAAAATCATGAAATTTTATTTCCTACAAGATTTTGATATGAAAAATTTATTGAGCAACTTAAATATCAATTTAATGACCAAATTAAATATAAATGGGCGCATAGTACGTTATGTGGTGTACTATGCATATTATTTTAGCCATGCTCTTATTATATATATACAAATGCATTATTATACAGTTATAATGAGTTGTCCTAAAATACTTTATAAAGTAGCAAATTTCATATATTGTAGATTCGTATCTTGAGATACAAAGTGTAAATGGTCGATCCGGACTGTTAAAAATTATGTTACTTGCATATTTCAAATACTTTATCACACCAGTATCAGATACTTCTCTGATACTCGATTACTCAAATACTCCATGGGATGCGTTTCTGATATGCCACGTGGCGTATTCGATTATTTTATTTACTTTAACCAACGATTTCGATCTCTGATACGCCTCGATACATTTCGATACTCCACATGACAATCATACTTGTAAAATATCTTATAGTTTTTGTTATATCTCCAGAAAAATAACGTGTGGAGGGGATTCGAGCCCAAGACAAGTGACACTATTATTTTTTAATTAATCAAATTATTAAATTATCATACATTTAACTATTTTTTTAATTAAAGTTTAATATATATTCGCACCCATATCTAAAAAAAATTAAATCGTCGTATCGCTGCATCCTGATTATATCAAATACGTTACTCGCACTCGTGCAACATAGATTAAAAATATTCTCCATACTAATATCTACTTGGAGACCAAATTTTATATATTTTTTATTTTTTTTTACTATTTTAAGGATTATTTTGCCGCACTTCATTTCCTCGGTCATTTCCTATTAACAAATTAAGTAATTAAAAAAAATCTATTTTCAACATTTTAAAGGAATCAATTGAATTAAATTTGTCAATCAAATTAACAAAAATCGAAGTATTAATAATTTTTTTTACTAATAATAAATTAAGTAAATTAAAAAAATTATTTCAAAATTTTAAAGGAATCAACTGAACTAAATTTATCAATCGAATTAACAAAATCGAAGTATTAACCAAATAATATTTTATAATATCAAACATATACAAATAAATTAAATAACAATATGAAATATATGTAAAAAGTTCAATATATATAAGAATTATTGACATTACGTAAATTATTAAATTATCAATTTCATACAAAATATGTTATGTTTTCAAAATATTCAATTAAAAAAGTTTTCATTTGTAGCCCAAAAAAATCAAATAATTCAGTTGGTTATGTTCAGTCAGTTTTGGAAAATACGCCAAATAAAAAAATCGAAGTAATTCAAAAGTTTAACCGAATCAATCTATTTAAATTAAAATGCAAACTTTTGAATGCATGATCGTTTTTAATCCATGCCGTTTGTCAGTTGGTACACTCATGACGCAACATTGAGTCTGTGAAAATGAACAGTGTTTTCACTATTTATCGAGCCCAATTGAGTTGGATTTTTGGTAGTTCAACATTGATTTCTTCAAGTTTTCGGTCGATTTGAATCATGTACCAAATCATCCCTCTTCAGAATTTTTCGGGTTCTGATTTGAATCAAGCAATATCGAGATGAGTTTCGAATCCTCCAATGTTCGCTTCTGTTAAGCTTAGGATTAACTTTCGTGTTGTCGAATGCTGACTTTTTCTGAATTTCAATTAAATTTAAAACCGAGTCCGAAATCATCTGTTTTCACTTTTCAATCATTTTCGAATTCAATTGGATGAATAATTCGATTTTAAGTCGTATTATATCTTATGTCATTCATGTTCGAATTGGGTTATATTATATATTGTATTCAATTTGACTGTTGTGTTGTTCTGTTTGTTGATTGTTGTTGGGTTTTTTCTTCTAGTTATGTTCAATTTGTGTACCAGTTGTGTTGTACCTATTTACTGGTTTGTCGCTGTAGTTTTGTAACTATTTAATGATTGCCAGATAAACTTCAAATCCAAAACTTCAATGAACATATCATGAATGAAAAAAAAATAAAAAATTGAACGTGATCACTACTGAAGCTATTTATAAGAGTTTTGAACTACAAAAATCAACTATGGATAAGCAGGAGTACAAAACCACATAAGAAAACTTCCAAATAATAAGAAATAAAATCAGTTCTCATTTCGTACATAGAAATCAAAAGTCACATCAACTGCAACACTCTTTTCTGACAATATCAGACAGCTCAATAAATCTAGTTTCTGACAACATAAAAAATATCAACTACAGCAAAAGAACAAGATGAAATTTAGAAAACTAGATAATCATGTTTCGAACAGAAGTTAAACATAACAACAAGTTGATTGTATAGAATACATGTTTTTTACAGGTTCCAAAATCATACATGTTCTGAAAAATAAACACAACATTATTTTCTTATTCGGTTGCATCTGCTTCGAGCGCTCATGTCTTCTGCTGAGGTGGTGCCATAAGCTAATCAGTGGTGATTCACAGGTACCTATTTGAATAGACCTTTTTGACTGAGGCGGTGCACATGCTCTATACCTTAATGATATATATTTTACAGCACTTCTGTTAACCTTTAGCAGAAAAAATATATATTATCAATATTCAAGAAAAATAATTTAAAAAAAGCTTCAGAAAATTAAAATGTTCTTGCTGCTAAAACTGACGAACCAGATATCACACCGAACTTTCACAGCGACACTTAAATGTTTACCTTTTAAATTTAAGTGTCCAATCGATACTGGGTTTAGCCCTTTCTTCAACTCACTAACCTGTCAGACAATAATAAAATTCTATTATAAAACTAATCTAGATACATTAATATTAAGAAAACTATCTCAATTGAGGGTGCAGTTCTCAAGAAATCAGATATTAAGAAAGCTAATTTTTACTAATCAAATGCCTCACATGCTGAACTAAAAAATTCTTTTTATTCTAACATGTTAATTTTGTTGGTTTGATGTTTTCTGATAAGCATTCGGTGGTACAGTTGCTGAGTTGCATACTTGACATTCCAGATTTTATATTTGTTTTTTTTCAAATAAAAAGTAAATTCACTTCTTTTCCTAATTTTAAGCATTACAACCTACTGTGTAGATAAGAAAAAAAAATTATAAAATCAGATTTTAGCCACTCCCATGAAAATAAAACCCACTAGACTTTCCTTGGGACGTAACTCTTTTAGCGACGTGTCATATCGAAATCCAAGTATGGTGTTAAATGTACAAAGACCGAGTTGTCACTCTCTTGGTGACGCTCTACATCGGCGCCCGGAAGTAATGACAAATGAACAAGAGTCTTCGCACTTTACTCGACGAGTGCGAGGGGAGGGAGTAAGGAAGCTAGACGAGGATAATAAAATTCGTCTGGATAGTTGAAATATAGAATCCTTAACGAGTGAGCTACAAGAGTTAATTAATACTACGATAAGAAGACGTGTAAATATCTTATGCGTTCAAGAGACTAAATGGACATGCCAAAAGGCGAAAGAGGTGGAAAATACTGATTTTAAGCTATGATACACAAGAACAAAACGAAGCAGGAATGGAATATACGTCTTAATTGACCACAACCTCAAGAACGGAGTTGTCGACATTGGGAGATAAAAAGATCGACTTATCCTAGTCAAGTTGGTCGTCGACGATTTGCCATTAGTGTGTATGCACCACAAATAAATTTGTGCGAGAACATCAAGAAGCAATTTCGGAAAGATCTATAAGAGATGGTTAGAGGTATGCCTAGCAACGAGAAGCTTTTTCTAGGAGGAAACTTCAACGATCGTGTTGGTACAATGAGAGTTCTGAAGGTGTGCACGAGAGATTTGAATATGGTGATATGAATCAAGGAGGAGAAAACATCTTGAACTTCACTATAACATATGATCTCATGATAGCTAACACATTCTTTAGAAAAAGGCAATCTCATGTAGTTACCTTCAACAATGGCCAACACTCGAGCCAGATCGATTTTGTTCTTACTAAGAGAGAGGACAAACGAGCTTGCGTAGATTGTAAGGTTATATCTGAAGAGTGTGTCGTCTAACAATACAAGTTTGTGGTCTCGGATTTTCGCTTTCGAATACGCGCTCGATAGTACAAAGGCGTCAAAATATCGATGACGAGATGGTGAAAACTCAAAAGAGATGCCTAACAGGTCTTTAAGGACAAGTTAATTGAACAATGAACCTTTAACGAAGACTATTACGATGAAAATAACATGTGGAAGAAGATCGCAAGTCGCATTCGAAAGATAGCTACAAAGATATTCATAGTGACTAAGAGAAATAGACGCGAACCTAAAGACACCTGGTGGTAGAATGAGAACGTGGAAAAAACTATCAAGGAGAAGAACTACTACAAGTGTTTGCATCACGACAAGAATGAAGACAACGTACAAAAGTACAAAACGACCAAAAAGAACGCAAAAAAAACTATGAGTGAAGTAAGGGGCCGAGCTTATGATGATCTATATCTATAACTAAGCTGTTTAATAACATCTTTCGGTCAAACAAAATGACGGACGAGTGGAGGAGAAGTATATTAGTACATATTTTTAAGAATAAATGAGATATTCAAAGTTGTACTAATTACATATAAATCAAGCTTTGGAAAAGAGTGATTGAGCATCTTTAAGAAAGATGACAAGCGTTACGAAAAAACAATTTGATTTTGTGCCCGAACGATCGAATATGGAGACGATTTTCTTGACAAGACAACTAATGGAGACATATAGAGAGCAGAAGGAGGGTTACACATGATATTTAACAACTTGGAGAAAACATATGACAAAATACCGAAAAAGGTCATGTGGTGGACACATTAAAAGAAGAAAGTTCGAACAAAGTACGTCAACATTATCAAGAATATGTACGGTAACGATGTGACTAGTGCCAGAACATGTGACGGCGAGACTGATGACTTTATCATTAAGATAGGATTACATCAATAAAATTACATCAAGGGCCAACCTTGAGCCCTTGTATCTTTGCCTTAGTGGTCGATGAAATAACGAAAGATATACATGGAGATATTCATTGGTGCATTCTCTTTACAGATGATGTAGCCCTAATTAACAAAAGTAAGATAGTGATGGGTAGAAAATTAGAATTGTGAAGGAAGACTACAAAATCAAAAGGTTAAGGTTTTAGACTTAGTAGGACTAAGATCAAATATATGAAGTGTGAGTTCAACGACATTCGATCAGAAGATGGAGATGTCAGTTTAGATGGACAAATAGTGCCTAGAAGAAGCACCTTCCGTTATTTGGGATCGATGCTATAAGGTGATGGTGACATTGATGAAGATGTTAGTCATAGAATAAGAGCGAGTTAGATGAAATGACGACAAACATCTAGCAACCTATGCGACAAAAAGGTCCCATATTGAAAGGTAAGTTTTACAGGACGACGATCAGACCTGCAATTTTATATGGAGCAGAATGTTGAACTACTAAAGAGCAACACATACAAAAGATGAGCGTGTAAGAGATACATATGCTACAGTGAATATGTGAGCATACAAGTATCGCATTAGAAACGACGATATACGTGACAAAGTCGAGGTTGCACCGATTAAAGAGAAACTTGTTTAACATCATTTAAGATGGTATGGGCATATTCAACAGAAGCCTTCTGATGCACCGGTACGTAGTGGAGTTTTAAGCCGCGTAGAAAACACGAGAAGATGTTGACATGGAATGAAGCTGTAAAATGAGACTTAAAGGCATGGATGTCTCCAAATAAAAGTGCACGGAAGTCAGCGATCCACGTACCAGAACCGACTAAAGTAAGAAGTGGTATAGTTGTACGACTTAGTCCAGGATTGACGATGTAGGATGCTAGTCTAAACTTATGATTTGTAAAATAGTTTATTATTATCATTATTATTAGTACCATTATTATTAATATTATTAGTATTATTATCATTACTATACTTCTATTTTTACTACTCTTTACTATTTTATTATATTATTATTTATACTGATTTTTCATTTCAGATTGGGTTTCATTTCTAGCCTACTCCAATTTATTTGCGAATAAAGGCTTTGTTGTTGTTGTCAGATTTTGAAAAAATGACATCGTAAGACTTTGAGATCGAAAAAAAGGGATGAAAAATTAATCTTTTCTATGGGACAAGCAAGACATGAGATGAACGAGCTGCCCACAATCAAGACCAAACGCGCAAGTGGGACAGGCGCAACCGACTAGCTGCTGACGCTTGAGACCAGATGCGAATATAAGAGGCGAGTCACACATCAGGCGAGATGCGAGTCGGACGAATACAATGTGTCGTGTTATTGTCATATTGAAAGAGCAAATCCATGATGGTTCAAAATAGAAGATCAAACGACGGAGTTGGGGGGTTTGGGGATTATAAATTTGAGAACTATGAATATCTCTTTGTTATGTAAATGGTTGTGGAGACTCAATGACCCCTCATGCTCAGGGTGGTGGAAGAGCATTTTATTGTCTAAATATAAAAATAGAAACAATAAAGCTAGTTGGTCTCCATTTTGGAAATGCCTTAAATCATATGAACATGTAATTAAAATAAATAGGGTAGTTAAGCTGTTAAGGTGGGGAATGGAAAAGATACCAAGTTTTGGGATGATATTTGGCATGCACAAGTCCCCTTGAAGATTGACTATGCCTCTCTATATGGTGTGGTTGTTCAAAAAGATATTACTGTTGCTGATGTTTATAACACAGGTTTAAAGAATTTGCATTTTAGAAGACCACTATCTCAGGTGCAGAGGGGTCAATTTGCTCAACTTCAAGCTGAGGTAGTATCTAGTTTAGTTTTGTGTGAAGAAAGTGATGTTGTGAGATGGCAAGATGCTCCCAACACAGTAAAAAATAAAGAGATATATAATTGGCTAAGCTATGGTTAATTTTGATTATTAATAGGTTAATTTGATTATTTTGCTTATAAAAAATTAAGTTTGAAATGATGAGAGTGATGTATGTTTATATAATTCCATGCAACTGATGGAGAAGCTTACATTTGATGGAGTGACGCTTAATTGCATTAGAATATGATAATCAAGTTACAAGAAGCTTGAGTGATAATATGCTTATAATTTTGTTCTTCATTATTGTATTGATAATTAAGATAGGAAGAAGAATAGACACAATAGACATTATGAGACTTCTGTGGTAGCTGCTATAATAAATTTTTCTTGCTAAAAGGAGTAAAGAATATATGCTAATGTGTACTCATATTAATTACCCTCTAATTAATTAGACAGAAAGAATCAGAACAACTAATAGATACCCTAGCTATGTATGAAATCATTATGCATATAATTTCTCCCTTTTTTATTAGATGAAGCCTCATTTTCTATATCCATATTTATTATAATACTGATTTTAACGATAACCTCAGTTATCAATCTGATCTAGGACATCCACATGTTATTAAAGTAACAAATGCCCTTAAATTGATTACAGTGAAAAATTAAGCATAAAGAACAAATCCACCATGCCATTAGTGATGAATGGATCCATATAAATTAGGCACAGTATCACCATGCCAATATTTAGAAAAGTCCAGTGATGCCATTTTTTCACAATGCCTCGCTTGTTTGCAGGCCCTTCTGTTGCGCGCCATTTAATTTGACACAACCAAGTGGCATCACAGGACTTCTATAAGGTTCAATAAATTACCAGACATTGTGTTTTAGTGGTACAAAATTCCAGTGAGGCAATGAAATAAACGCCAATTGACAATGATATTCGACAGTTTAATTACAACTATAAAGAGACTTATACATACCTTGATGTGTGTCATATGAAACTGATGCTTCAAGTAATGCTCTTAGCTCCGTCTGCTGCATTATCCCCATCATTATTATTAACACTCACATCATCATTATCATCATCATCGTCAGAAGATAGCTGAGCAAGCCAGCAGTTTCCATGCAGGTGCCCAAAGACACAAATGAAATACTCCATACGATTGACTTGAGAGCCTAGTCTTCTGGCAGCACTTTTTGGGATGAGCCCGGCTCCACTCATGCTCCATACAGGCGCCCGACAGTGTGGGCACCTGATTTGGGTCTCGAGTTTGATATTCCTCTCAACCAAGCACGCCCGAGTACGAGACTGCATGAACCCACAAAACACTCCTCTACAGTGAATTAGAATTTGAAAACAGGATTTAATTGTCAAGAAAAGAGAAAAACAACCTGATGAAAAATACTTGTAATTCATAGTACTTGTTTAAAAATACTTGCAATTCTTTGGAATTCTTGTAATCCATTCGTATTCCAATATTCAATCATTCAATTACAGAAAACCTCCAATTAAAAATATTTTTGAAGGGATAAACATTGAAAATAATGACGCACAAATTCAACACGAAAAAACTGATTAAGAAAAAGTATAAAAATATATAAACTAAGCTTAACTGTCTACTCCATAATATCCAAACCCTGCATTCACACTTTAAAGCAGTTACAGCAAGTAACTGCTAAAATAACCATCTCAGTATGACAACAAAATGTTTTTAAACAACATAGCAAGCAACTCAGTTGAACAACTCTGAGGAAATATAAGCTTACCTGTAAGCTCCCAGCCCGTAGTCCTCGGTGGGTGACGCATGCTCGCAAGGGTCGCTAACATACAGTATGTCACCACACAACCTGCGCAAAATAAAACTCTGCCCTGAAGTCTTTGAAAACCTCGATACCGGTACAGAATGCCCCGGTGCAGAATCTGACAAAGCAAAAAACCTCGACGACTTACACCCACAGCAGAACAGCAATATCTTTGCGAGAGCATGCCAACCACCCGGAAGACGTGGCGTGGAACCAGGCATTCCACGTTGCAAGGTGCTGCTGGAAGCGATGAGGGAGGAAACAAACCGTGGGGCCCGCGAGAGGCAAAGCTCGTAGAAGAGAACACGCTCAGCCACAGCTTGAAGTCGCCGGTTGGTAGAGGCAATGGAGCAGAGAGTCTGTGGGTCCCAGTTGAGGTGTCGAATCACGAGAAAGAGCACTTGTTCGTTGAGAATGCCTGTATTGGGGTTCGTTAGTTGCCTAGCCATGTGGCAGTTTCCTCTGCAGTGGTTGGTGTAGCTCCAGTCGGATCAGGTGCTGGCGCTGGAATTGTCTTATTGGTTTGCCTCCGCCATTGGAGGGAGAACTAAGATTTCAGGATTAATCTTGAATCGGTCCTAGGGTATATGTGCAAGCGAGATAAGAGGAGAGAAATAGATAAATTTATGCGGGTGCTTTCATATTTTACTACTGTGACAGTGGACCACAAAATCACAACCATCATAAATAACAGGTAAAGTAGGAATGCAAAATCAAGAATCACAGTATATTTACCCAATTTAAGTGTCTCTTATTATAAGAAAGAATTGTCAGAACAGTTTGGTTGTGCAAGAACAATAAATCTTATTTAATTCAAAATTACATTATTTATTGATGAATTACTTCAATTACTAACTAAGGTCTACTATCCTAATAGCCCATCCACACAGCGAAATCTTCTGTACACCCAAAATGCACACTTATTTCTAAGTTGGTTGGAATAACTAACATAGATCATAAACCCTAAACCCAAAATGCACACAAATAAGTTGGAATAACTAACATCGACCCTAATAAGTTCATCTGTCAAAATGGAGAAAACTTGGATATGTAAGATCGAGAGCCTACCTAATGCCGCATGCAAGCTCAAATCCATGGACGTAAGGTGTTTTAGATCTGGGGAACAAATCTCGAGGCAATTCAACGGTCCATTGCGTGCAGCGCGGTAGGCGATGGGAATAAGCACAACTGGTGGGTGACACTAGACGAAGGAGATGAAAGAACAAATGGGATACAGCTGGAGCAAGGATAGAAGATATTTTCAATCAAAAAAAAAAAGGATAGAAGATATTTTCAATAAAAAAAAGGATAGAAGATATTTTCAACAAAAAAAAAGGATAGAAGATATTTTCAATAAAAAAAAAAGGATAGAAGATATTTCCTGGGAGTATCGCAGTTATTTTTCTTTTTCTTTTATTTTTAATATTTTTTGGGCCTTGGGTTTTCTTTTTTTCCTTTATGGGCAGATAGCTGAAAATAATGGGCTTGCAGACAATGGGCCTACTCTTTAATAGCACTGCAAGGCTACGGGCCTTTTACATAAAAAAAAAACAAAACTTCACCTGTCCAACTTTATTATCTAATCTTATTCTATAACTTTAAGAAAAATCCGAAAAAAGTTAGTAATAAAAAAAAAAGTAAACTTGGATGCAGTGTATTTAAAACAAGAGTAACGGTTCAAATTTGTACTTCACATTTCAAGTAACTATTAAAAAATATAATCAATTATTATCAAATGATAAATATGAAAAGTATATATATATATATATATATAGAAAAGCTAGGGTGCTCCATGGAGCACCAAATCGCTCGTGCTTCACATCAGTTATATCCAATTTGAAAATTCCAACGATCGATCCGAACCGTTGAATATGATCTACATATTGAAATCTACTTGGAGATTAAGTTTTACATTTTTTTGAAATTTTTTGCTATTTTTTTAAAGAGGTAGAAAAGTTGCCAATTAAACGGTTTTTAGACCAACAAAACTTGCAATTTTCATACCTCTCTAAAAAAATAGCAAAAAAATTAAAAAAAAATATAAAATTCAATCTCCAAGTAGTTTTAAATATGTAGATCATGTTCAACGATTCGGATCGGTCGTTGGAATTTTCAAATTGGAGATACGATGTGGAGCATTAGCGATTTGGTGCTCCATGGAGCACACTAGCCTATCTCTCTCTCTCTCTCTCTCTCTCTCTATATATATATATATATATATATATATATATATATAGCGCGAGGTTATGATGCTTCACGATGTGCAAATCACCATGTACTTTGTGTATGTACCTCCAATTACGATGTTCAAACGGCGATTCAAACTATTCAATGATCTTCGTATTGACATTTATTTGAAAATCAAATTTACAATTTTAGATTTTGTTTTCTTACCATTCGGACTTTGAATTTTGAGATACAGATGCGAAGTATAAGATGTTTTATATATGAGAGAGAGATTAACTATCGTGAAAAAATAGTTCAAAATTTTGTTTTGAGTTGTTCGATAATTTTTCATATCAAAATCTTGTAAGGTATCAAATTTCACTGTTTTTTAGAATTTTATACCTATTTTAAATATTGTTGAAAGATGGTCCTGCTTAATATTAAAAAGTGACTCTATTTTTATTCAAAAATAGCTAAAAAATTCTAAAATAGTGAAATTTAGTGTCCTATAAAATTTTGATATAAATAATTTATTGAACAATTAAAATTAAAATTGTGAACTAAAAAATAGTTTTGGAGACATAAATGAGAATGAGGAGCATTTCTCCTTCTTTTTAGGAAAATTTCTCGTTTTTATTAGTATTACATTGGATTTTTACGGATTGAGATTCTCTACTTTTTTTCTTTTTTTAATCTGAATCGTTAATTTATAATGAATGAATCAGTACATATAAAAAAGTCTCCTAAATTCTATCTGTGACGATCCGTTCGTCCGTTTTTAATCCGACGATCCATAAATGAATAATAGAACCCTCCTTTTCCCCTGAAATAATAGCAGATTCGGACCCATTTTTCACAGGGTTCCTACTTCCTAGGGACCATGTCACAATCCTTTCTAGGATTAGCGAATCACTTCAATTTGATTGGCAACCCGGCGATAGGAGTCGAAAACACTAAGGGTGTGTTTGGCAACCACCACTATTCCGGAATAGAGCTCTATTCCGGAATAGGGAGTGCCAAACATGTTTTCAAAATACAAGAATAGTGGTAAATTAGGCTATTTCGGTATACCACCATATAGATAGAATAGCGGAATACACTGTTCCGTACGACTAACTAATCAAATTTATTGTATTTTAATATTTCATCATTACTATTATTATTATTATTATTAATATTATTATTGTTATTATTATTTATTATTAGTATTATAATATTTCATCATTATTATTTTATTATTATTTATGATAATTATTATTATAATATTATTATATATTTTATTATTATTATTATTTATTATTATTATTATTATTTTATTAGTATTATAATATTTCATTATTATTAGTATTATTATTTTATTCATTATTATTTATATTATTTATTATTATTGTTATTATTATTATTATTTATTATTAGTATTATAATATTTAATCAGTATTATTATTTTATTATTATTTATGATAATTATTATTATTATTATATTATTATATGTTTTTTTATTATTCCTATTTATTATTATTATTATAATTTTATTACTATTATAATATTTAATCATTATTATTATTATTATTTTATTCATTATTATTTATTACTTATTATTATTTATTATTATTGTTATTTATTAGTATTGTTATTATTATTTATTATTAATATTATAATATTTTATTATTATTATTTATTATTATTTATTTATTATTATTATTTATTATTATTTATTATTATTTATTATTTATTATTATTATTTATTATTAGTATATAATATTTCATCATTATTATTATTCTATTATTATTTATGATAATTATTATTATATTATTATTATTATTTATTATTATTATTATTTTATTAGTATTATAATATTTCATCAATATTATTATTTTATTCATTATTATTTATTATTATTTATTATTATTTATTATTATTGTTATTAATTATTATTTATTATTAGTATTATAATATTTCATCATCATTATTATTATTATTTTATTATTATTTACGATAATAATTATTATATTATTATTATTCTTATTTATTATTATTTATTATTAGTAGTATTATTATTATTTAATATTATTTAATATTATTATTATTATTTTATTAGTATTATTATATTTTATTATTATTTGTTATTATTATTTATCATTATTTGTTATATTATTATTTTTGTTAGAATTATAATAATTCATCATTATTAATATTTTATTATCATAACTATCAATATTTTTATTATTCCAATTGACACTTGCCAAACGACAATTTTTCTCTTCAGAATAGTCAAGAATACCACTCTTCTACCACTCTTCCAAAATCACACTATTCTATTTTTGCTATTCTAATTCCGCTATTCTGACGCTATTTTTTGATTTGCCAAACGGACCCTAAGTGCAGCTAGAATAGAAACAATTATAGTACCATACATCAAATCATCTCCAACAAAGTACTACTATTCTAACATTTCATTAGCTTCCCTAAACTTTAGAAACCACAAAGTTCATTTAGTGCTTTTGATAGAACACAACAGCTCAAGAAAGTAACAAAAAGAGCTGAACTCATCATCCTGTATCAGTACCGAGTCCCGACACTGGTTCAGCCAGGCATCTGAATCGTCGGACATATCGTTGGCGGTCAGCCAAAATTTAACCGACGATTCAGATTAAAAACTGAGCAGATGATACAGCTCCTTTGGCTAGACAACCGGCTCGGGATAAGTAAACAGTTGAAGCGCGAACTTAGTCCCACAAAGGGAAAATGGAGGAGCAAGCAGAATCCGCGCGTTTATAAAAGAGAGGCAAGGGGCGAGTAAAAAAGATTAAAAAGGGTCGGTTGGCTATGTATGCCACATCCATCCTTCGATAGATGGGTGCTGTATGGCTATCAAGACATATGGCCGGCATAATTTCTGGATCCCAATAGGGTTGGCTTGCACGGCCGACCCTCCGGATTAGGGCTAAGTGTGGTATTATGTATATGGCCGTGGGGTTAGGGCTCTTGAATTGTGGGCTTAGGTATCATCTAATGGGCTAATCGCTTTTAACCCGTTTTTAACCAAAAGTAACAACTGAGGTAAGTAATAAATGAAACTTTGCAGTTCAATTCTAAATGGAGCTCTGTTAATATCAAGAAGCTATTAATAATGCAAGGGGAAAAATTAACTTTAAATCATATACGGAATGTATTATATGACATTTGTATATAAGAAAAAAGTCTTCAAACATTTTTTACTTATAATTGAAAAGTTAAGAACTTCACAAAGAAATGAAAATTTGATAATAATTTGAACAGTGACTTTTTATCTCAAAAGGCATGCAGGAGAAAAAAATACACATTATTGAAATTTTCCAGCTTAGGGGAATGTAATATACTAATATACATACTGGGATTGAAATAGAAGCTCAACCCATGACAACACCGTTCAGTCCAATATATTCATTGCTACAGCTTACAAAAAAGAAACAACCAAACATGAAACACTCATCTGGCAACTCAATCCACATCACTCTCGTCCAGGCATTTCCACAAACACTTGGACATGATATCCATCCCTCGATATATTTTCCCTCACCTTCTTGTCACCTTCCATAGCTCATGCACCATCTCATCTAAGTCAGTGAAAGAGCTTCCTCCTTCCCTTACCGCATCAGCCGCCATTCTTTGCATCTCCTTCGACCGCTCCCTGATAGCATTCCCTCCATCTCCCACCGCCTCTGCTATGATCGTCGCCAATGCATTCCCTTCTGGTGCCGTGAAACCTTCCCATGCACTCACCGCCACACCGACTTCCTCCACAAGCAGTTTTTCATTCATGTACTGATCAGCAGTTCTAGGCCACGTCAGCATCGACACCCCAGCAGCAACTGATTCCAGTATGGAGTTCCACCCGCAGTGTGTCAAGAACCATCCCACAGCATCATGACGCAAGATTGCCACCTGTGGGGCCCATCCTTTTATAATCATGCTCTTGTGTGATGTCCTCTCTGCAAATCCCTCGGGTATAACCGTGCTCTCTGGTACAGCCCATATGAATTGAGCTCCACTTTTCTCCAGTGCAGTAGCGATTGAGGCCGCTTGCGGTGGTGTGACCGTTGCCTGGCTACCGAAACAAATATACAGGACCGATCCCTCTTGACGTTTGTCAAGCCATGAAGTCACATCGACAGAAGAAACCCTATTGGCCCCGCCACGGTCCAGTACTTCGTCAATTGGTACGAGGGGCCCCACTGCCCAGACCTTTTTAAACCCCAGATCCTCCAGTGGGTCTTCCAAGTATGCCCCCTCGAGTGCCTTAAAAGTGTTTGATATAATGCCCCAGCTCTTTAGATTCAACAAAAAGTTCTGCTTCACTGACTCAGAAACTTGAGTTCCCGGTACGTAGGTCGTGTAGAATCTGGAGAGCTTGCGCCATTGGTACGATGGGGC